>OX465276.1:86973432-86980540 GCA_949987645.1 Tachina grossa | reverse complement strand
AGGCTACTCTGCAGGCACAAGAAGGTTCAAGCGCAAAAACACCAAGAAGGCGAAATAATGAAGTGAAGAAAAAGAACCGGCAGACGAAGCCAAAAGAACGCCCTGAAGCAGTTATAATCAAACCGTTAGAGGGTCACAGCTATGCAGACGTCCTTAAAAACTTAAGGACGAAAGTTAAACCAGAAGAGACTCAAGTGGCAGTCCGGTCAATCCGCAAAACGAAAACGGGAGCGATTCTGCTCGTAATGGGGAAAGGCGGGAATAAGGAAGAATTTTGCAATGCAGTGCAAAACACCCTGAAAGAAGCTGCATTAGTTGCGGACCTCAGCCCAAAAGCCACAATAGAAATACAGGATCTGGATGCACTCTCTACTGTGGAAGAAGTAACAACAGCTATAAACCAGGTCACAAAGTTGGAAAAATGCACAATGAAGGTTCACTTGACCGCAACGAATAACAGGGAGCAAAAAAGAGCGTTTGTAACACTGCCTGTAACTGGGGTAAACGAACTACTTAAAACACAGCGTATAAAAATAGCGATGACTAACTGCAGAATAAGATACCGGGAGGATACTAAGCGCTGCTACAAGTGCTTTGGAACAGGCCATCTTCAATGGGAGTGTAAAGGACCTGATAGGAAGGGGATGGGACTTTGCATCCAGTGCGGCGAACCGGGCCATAAGCTCAAGGATTGCACAAACCCCCCAAAATGTTGTATATGTTCTCAAGACGGAAAGACCCCGACAGATCACCTACCCGGGTCAAGAAGCTGTAAAACTAGTAAAAAGAGCACAAAATGAAAATCTTGCAGTTAAACATGCATAGAGGAAAAGTGGCAGATGCTCTCCTGCCCCAAATAATTATTGAGCAGAAAGTAGACCTCGCAATCATCAGCGAACAATACGCAGCGAAGCAGAGTGGCCTATGGTTTGACGACGACTCAGGAACGGCCGCTATATGGATACCCCATGGTAAGAGATTAAAAGCGCAAGATACCGGTAAAGGAAATGGTTTTGTGTGGGTACAGATAGAAGGAATAACATTAGTAAGTTGCTACTTAACTCCGAGTGACAACATTGATATCTTTCAAGAAAAGCTGGATGCAATAGAGGACGCTATACGAGACCGAAATGGAGACTTTCTAGTGGCTGGTGATTTAAACTCCAGAGCAGTGGAATGGGGAATGCAAACCACGAATGCAAGAGGTAGAAGAGTACTCCAGCTGGCAGCAAGAACTGGACTCACAATTGCCAATATTGGCAGTGTCCCAACCTTCAGACGACCACAGTGCGAAGGTACAATCCCAGATGTAACAATGGTATCGGACCGAATAGCTAGACGAGTCTTGAACTGGAAGGTTCTCGAAATATATACGGCCAGTGATCACCAATATATATCTTATACACTGGAAGCAAACACCTCTAGGCACCCAAGAAGCACAAACGTTAGCACCCGCAGATGGAACGTAAACAAACTAGACAAATCTATACTCCTTTCAGAGGTCAACACACAAGCAGATAGACTCGAAGCACAGGAAGACACCACAGATACTGTTAACAAAGTAATGCACATCATCCAGACGAGCTGCAATAAAGCGATGCCGAAAATGAAGAAACGAAACGAGCATAAAGCTGCAGTTTATTGGTGGAACAACACCATAGAAGAGCTAAGACGCGACTGCATACGACAGCGACGCAAATATACTAGAGCTAGACGGAGAGGTATAGCAGAGGTGGAACACGCTGACTACAAGGAAGCGAAAAAACAATTGGGCAGAGCAATACAGATCAGCAAACGGAAACAATTTGAAGAACTGAGAGAAGACGTGAACAGAAATCCATGGGGACTTGGCTACAAACTAGTTATGAAAAAGCTGGGGATGAAAAATCCTGTCCAGGAAATGGATGAAAAACTTATGGATAATATAGTAAAAACACTTTTTCCTACGCACGAGTTAATTGAAGAGAGCAATGAAACCCAAAGAGCCGTAACATACACTCCGTTTACAACAGAGGAACTCAAAGCTGCTGCGCAAAGCTTAAAAACTAAAAAATCGCCTGGCCCAGATGGTATACCGGCTGAAGTTTTAAAGGAGATAGCAATTACGCGACCAGAACTACTCTTGCGAATGTACAATAGTTGCTTGAGAGAAGGCGTATTTCCGGAGACCTGGAAACAACAGAAGCTAGTGCTCATAAGCAAAGGCAAAGGCGACCCCCAAATGCCATCTTCTTACAGGCCACTCTGTATGCTGGACACAGCAGGTAAACTATTGGAGAGGCTCATTAAACCTCGGCTGGAGGAAGCTATCCGCAGCAGTGGGGGCCTATCAGAAAGGCAACATGGCTTTCGACCAGGAAGGTCCACCATAGACGCTATAAAGGAAATATCAGACGTTGTCAAAGTTGCTCAACGGAGGAACCACTTTACCAGACCCATAGTTCTCCTTGCAACACTCGACGTAAAGAACGCTTTTAACAGCCTGAGATGGGTAGACGTACTGAAAGCTCTAAAGGAAAATTTCTCAGTACCAGAATATCTAATGAGGATGATCAGAGACTATTTAAAACACAGAGTTCTTATATATGATACGAGTCAAGGTACGAAGAGGATGTCTGTCACTTCGGGAGCGGCACAGGGATCCATTTTAGGACCTGACCTGTGGAATGCAAGCTATGATGAGATTCTAAGAATAGAAATGCCAGAAGACACCTTCCTAATCGGTTACGCAGATGACATTGCTGCAGTCATCACAGCGAGGAACACGGAAGATGCTCAGAGAAGACTGCGACAAGTGATGATTCGAACGAAGGCTTGGCTAAGCACACACGGACTAGAGCTAGCTACGCAAAAAACAGAGCTTCTACTTCTCACAAGGCGACAGATCCCCACGGAGATAACAATGCGCTTTGACGACGTTGAAATGATGACAAAAAGATGCGTAAACTACCTGGGAATAAGGCTGGATTCAAAGTTGACGTACTCGCAACAGATACAATACGCTACCATAAAAGCTGCCAAGATAACAGCCCAACTGAGCAGGCTAATGGCGAACGTTGGAGGGCCCCTTCCATGCAAGAGGAAGCTGCTGATGGAGGCTTGCAACAGCATCCTACTATATGGATGTGAAATTTGGGCAGAAACGCTAAAAACAAAAAAGAGGGCAAAAGCATTGCTCGCGGTGCAGAGGACAGCAGCGCTACGAGTAACGTCGGCATATCGAACGGTGTCGGCAGCTGCTGTCTTTATAATAGCCGGAATGATACCAATCGACCTTCACGCAGCAGAACGCTTCAAGATTTTCACTGCAAGGAGAACACTTGCAGACACATTATCCCTACCAGACGTCAGACGCGAAACCATAGAGGACTGGCAGTCTCGATGGAATGAAGACAGAAATGGTAGGTGGACGGCCAAACTCATCCCCGATATACAAAAGTGGATATCTAGAAAACATGGAGAGGTGAATTATTACCTGACACAATTGCTGTCTGGACACGGATATTTCAGGAATTATCTGTACAAAATGAGGAAATGTAGTACGCCATTCTGTATGTATGAAGAAACAGAAGTAGTTGACGACGCAGAGCATACGTTCTTTTTTTGTCAACGCTGGTCCATAAGCCGCGAACGACTAGAAGCGCAGATTGGTATAGTCACGGTAGATAATCTTGTCGACAAAATGATAGACCACGTAGAAGCCTGGGAAGCGATAGCCAAATACAGTGAACAAGTGCTTCGTTCAAAGAAAAAAGATCTCGATAGAGTGCAAAGCTCGCCCGAGTATAATGGCAGTCAACACAATGAAAGCTATAACAACAGTGGGGGCCTGGACGCGGGTGAATAGAAGAGGCTGATCTTAAGATCCTAGAGGGATCCACCTGGAAGTAATGCCACAGCAGTTCCCAGGTGGGCAACACATCCCAGAAGCCACAAGGTGGGTTTTTAGCCGGTATACGTCACTTTATACGGAGCCCGGCATAAGGTGTGGATGACGATCCGCGCATCATGCATAAACCATTTTCCCATCTTGGACCCAAAAAAAAAAAAAAAAAAAAAAATTATTATTATTATTATTATTATTATTATTATTATTATTATTATTATTATTATTATTATTATTATTATTATTATTATTATTATTATTATTATTATTATTATTATTATTATTATTATTATTATTATTATTATTATTATTATTATTATTATTATTATTATTATTATTATTATTATTATTATTATTATTATTATTATTATTATTATTATTATTATTATTATTATTATTATTATTATTATTATTATTATTATTATTATTATTATTATTATTATTATTATTATTATTATTATTATTATTATTATTATTATTATTATTATTATTATTATTATTATTATTATTATTATTATTATTATTATTATTATTATTATTATTATTATTATTATTATTATTATTATTATTATTATTATTATTATTATTATTATTATTATTATTATTATTATTATTATTATTATTATTATTATTATTATTATTATTATTATTATTATTATTATTATTATTATTATTATTATTATTATTATTATTATTATTATTATTATTATTATTATTATTATTATTATTATTATTATTATTATTATTATTATTATTATTATTATTATTATTATTATTATTATTATTATTATTATTATTATTATTATTATTATTATTATTATTATTATTATTATTATTATTATTATTATTATTATTATTATTATTATTATTATTATTATTATTATTATTATTATTATTATTATTATTATTATTATTATTATTATTATTATTATTATTATTATTATTATTATTATTATTATTATTATTATTATTATTATTATTATTATTATTATTATTATTATTATTATTATTATTATTATTATTATTATTATTATTATTATTATTATTATTATTATTATTATTATTATTATTATTATTATTATTATTATTATTATTATTATTATTATTATTATTATTATTATTATTATTATTATTATTATTATTATTATTATTATTATTATTATTATTATTATTATTATTATTATTATTATTATTATTATTATTATTATTATTATTATTATTATTATTATTATTATTATTATTATTATTATTATTATTATTATTATTATTATTATTATTATTATTATTATTATTATTATTATTATTATTATTATTATTATTATTATTATTATTATTATTATTATTATTATTATTATTATTATTATTATTATTATTATTATTATTATTATTATTATTATTATTATTATTATTATTATTATTATTATTATTATTATTATTATTATTATTATTATTATTATTATTATTATTATTATTATTATTATTATTATTATTATTATTATTATTATTATTATTATTATTATTATTATTATTATTATTATTATTATTATTATTATTATTATTATTATTATTATTATTATTATTATTATTATTATTATTATTATTATTATTATTATTATTATTATTATTATTATTATTATTATTATTATTATTATTATTATTATTATTATTATTATTATTATTATTATTATTATTATTATTATTATTATTATTATTATTATTATTATTATTATTATTATTATTATTATTATTATTATTATTATTATTATTATTATTATTATTATTATTATTATTATTATTATTATTATTATTATTATTATTATTATTATTATTATTATTATTATTATTATTATTATTATTATTATTATTATTATTATTATTATTATTATTATTATTATTATTATTATTATTATTATTATTATTATTATTATTATTATTATTATTATTATTATTATTATTATTATTATTATTATTATTATTATTATTATTATTATTATTATTATTATTATTATTATTATTATTATTATTATTATTATTATTATTATTATTATTATTATTATTATTATTATTATTATTATTATTATTATTATTATTATTATTATTATTATTATTATTATTATTATTATTATTATTATTATTATTATTATTATTATTATTATTATTATTATTATTATTATTATTATTATTATTATTATTATTATTATTATTATTATTATTATTATTATTATTATTATTATTATTATTATTATTATTATTATTATTATTATTATTATTATTATTATTATTATTATTATTATTATTATTATTATTATTATTATTATTATTATTATTATTATTATTATTATTATTATTATTATTATTATTATTATTATTATTATTATTATTATTATTATTATTATTATTATTATTATTATTATTATTATTATTATTATTATTATTATTATTATTATTATTATTATTATTATTATTATTATTATTATTATTATTATTATTATTATTATTATTATTATTATTATTATTATTATTATTATTATTATTATTATTATTATTATTATTATTATTATTATTATTATTATTATTATTATTATTATTATTATTATTATTATTATTATTATTATTATTATTATTATTATTATTATTATTATTATTATTATTATTATTATTATTATTATTATTATTATTATTATTATTATTATTATTATTATTATTATTATTATTATTATTATTATTATTATTATTATTATTATTATTATTATTATTATTATTATTATTATTATTATTATTATTATTATTATTATTATTATTATTATTATTATTATTATTATTATTATTATTATTATTATTATTATTATTATTATTATTATTATTATTATTATTATTATTATTATTATTATTATTATTATTATTATTATTATTATTATTATTATTATTATTATTATTATTATTATTATTATTATTATTATTATTATTATTATTATTATTATTATTATTATTATTATTATTATTATTATTATTATTATTATTATTATTATTATTATTATTATTATTATTATTATTATTATTATTATTATTATTATTATTATTATTATTATTATTATTATTATTATTATTATTATTATTATTATTATTATTATTATTATTATTATTATTATTATTATTATTATTATTATTATTATTATTATTATTATTATTATTATTATTATTATTATTATTATTATTATTATT